>JBBBDQ010002418.1:355000-397500 GCA_037127315.1 Ascarosepion bandense
GTTATGATTGACTTTTTCCTGACCACTGACAATCCCGTTTTACTTTATTTTCAATGCAATTTTACAGTCAAATCATTAGCAATTCATTTACAATGTAAACTGAATTTAATTATGAACTTCATTCTGCCATTAATGATTTCATAATTTCTGACCAATCTCTTTCTTCCAGATTTTCAATGAGTTTTATATTAAATTCATGAGCAATGCATTTTCTTTACGCATATCATAACCGTAACTTATCAGTAATGTTCGCCTTCATTCCTGACCACTGGCAATTTCTTTTCTCGTCATTTACAAAGCATTCGTATAGTAAAATCATCAACAAATCATTTCTAAACTTATTTATAAATGGAAATTTGTGTGTGTGTGTGTGTGTGTGTGTGTGTGTGTGTGTGTGTGTGTGTGTGTGTGTGTGTGTCCGTTACTTTTTTTTTTTTTTAATCATTTCACCCCGAGCAAGGCAGAAACGCCACTGATGTGCAGGGGGTTACATAAATGTAGAAAGATTAATTAGAAAAGAGTGAGGAGTACAAGCTAGTTAGAAAGGAACAATAGAAAGCTGAGAAAGCAGGTGCAATGACAGGTACATGGGCGGAGAGAAAGGGAAGGTTATACAGGGGAGGGGAGAGAGCTAGAGGCCAGTGGTTAGTAGGTGAGTATTAACTTTGCTTTTAAATTTCTGGAGGTCGTAGCCGTCAGGAAAGCAAGAATACGGGAGCGAGTTCCACAGGCGGGAAGTGCGAGAGAGGAAGCTGCAGGAGTAGAATTGTCGTCTGCGTTTGGCTAACCTGACTGTGAATGGGTGGGACCCAGTTGCCAGTCTGGTTGAACGGGTAAACACCTGTTGAGGAGGCATCAGTGACTTAAGCTCATCCGAGCAGAAGCCATGAAAGTATTTATAGAAGAGACAGAGGGAGGCCACATTTCGACGATGGGAAAGTGGCTGCAGACGAGTCGCCAGATCAGTACCTATCACATTACAGACTCTCCTTTGGAGCTTGTCAAGAACACTGAGGAGAACGGCAGGGGCACCTGACCATAAATGGCAGCAGTACTCCATGCATGGACGGATGGTTGACTTGTATATATGCAGGATGGATTCAGGTGGAAAAAACATCCTGGATCGACATAGTGACCCAATCTTCTTAGCAGTAGATTTTGCTATGGATTCAATATAGTGCTTCCATTTGAGGTCTGAGGACAGGGTAAGTCCGAGGAGGCGTAGTGTATTACTCTCCGGGAGAATCATCTGGTCCATGCTTATGGGAGGCAGAAGAGGTTGCCTGTAATGGTTGACAGACAACAGCTTGGTCTTAGAGGAATTGAAGTTGACAAGCCACTTCTTGCCCCAGTTCACCACAGAGTGTAGATCTCGCTCAAGGTCAGCAGCGAGATTATGTCTGTCCGCCACGACAGGTTTCTTACTGGAGCGGGAGTATATTGTAGTGTCATCTGCGTAGATGCCTACTTGGGACTTGATCTCATCTGGGAGGTCGTTGATGAAAATAAGGAAGAGCGTTGGGCCCAGGATAGAGCCTTGTGGGACACCAGCATTCGTGCTGTAGGACGAAGAGGCACGCCCATTCAGAACGACCTTCATTTTGCGGTTATTTAAGAAAGATTGGATTAGGTCAAGCAGGCGGCCGGTAATACCATAACCGCGTAGTTTGCATAGGAGGCCAGGGTGCCAAACCCTGTCGAAAGCCTTGGAGATATCCAGAGCAACCGCGCGAGCCTCGTCAGACTCATCAAGGGCCTGTAGCATGTACTCCGTTACAGTAGTTAGCAGGTCGGCTGTGGACCTGTCAAATATAGACTCCGAAACGGCTGACCCGATTTTCTTGAAAATTTACACATTTGTACTATAAGCGTCTGCGAGTGTTCTTAGCTAGGTTTTGTGTCGAGGTACCCTCGATAAATATCGATAATCGAAAAATCGGGTTATAGAAGGAGTGGTCCGATTTTAATCAAATTTGATATACTCATAGACAAAGACATAAGAAACGATATTCAGAAATTTCAAGGTTGCAGTTCTTACAATAGTGCAGAAAATCGATAATATATATAATCACACCTTGATTGAGCACTCTGGAAAAATATTAGACTTTGATAAATAGTAGCTACTCTGGCATGTACGCATCGCTCATTCAGTAAAATGAATTAGAGCACTCTACCTATTGGGCGCGTATAATGATATGCGCTAAAAAGTCTGCCTACTGCCACCGAACGCCCATAGCTCAGGGGTAGAGTCGCCGACTGACGCCATTTCGGTCAGGTTTCAATCCTGGGTAAGAAGCAATCGGAATCTAACCGTACTGATGATCTGTGATACGGCGAAACAGATCTGTCTGCGGATGACAATATATATATATATAAGGCAAGCTGGGTTTTTTGTGTGTGTGTGTCTGTTTATCTGTCTGTATGTCCTTTATACAAATCCACATTTTTTATCCTATTCTCACTAAACTTTATACAAATCCACAATTTTTATCCGATTCTCACCCAATATTCTTTAGGCAGAGTCTGAGATCCAAGACCATGAATTAGTTTTAAAGCTTTCATTACACCCGAGCAACGCCGGTCTATACTGCTATATATATATATATATATTAGCCCTAATTTCCATTATACATATAGCAACCCTATTGTATCAGTGATGTTTGCGTTCATTCCTGACCCTTCACAATCTCTTCATTTTCAATGCTTTTTTATTGCAAAATCATTAGCAAACTATTTGCATTATACATTTTTTTAATCGTTTCTTCCCAAACAAGGCGGTAACGCTACTGATGCGCAGGGGGCTACATAAGAGTAAAAGATAGGAGGAGAGTAAAGAGAAAGACGAACCAGTTACAGGGGGTGTTAGAAAAGAGAGCAAGAGAAGGATGGGAATACAAGTGGGATGACAATTTTAAAGGTAGAGAGAAAGGAAAAGTTATATAGGGTGATGTAGAAAGAACTGGAGTCAAGTGGATAAGAGATGGGTATTGACATTGCATTTAAATTCCTGGAGGTTGTAGCCGTCAGGAAAGCAAGAATATGGAAGAGAGTTCCACAGGTGGGAAGTGCAAGAAAAGAAGCTGAAGGAGTAGAATTGTCGTCTGCATTTAGTTGATCTAACTGCGAATGGGTGGGACCCAGTTGCCAGTCTGGTTGCATGAGTAAACTCATGTGGCAGGGGCACCAGTAACTTAAGTTCATCGGAGCAGAAGCCATGAAAATATTTATAGAACAGACAGAGAGAAGCCACATCCCGTTGGAGGGAAGTGGCTGGAGTCGAGCCACCAAGTCGGTAACTATCACATTACTGATTCCCATTTGGAGCCTTCCGAGAACACTGAGATGAACAAGGGGCGCCTGACCACATATGACAGCAGTATTCCATGCACGGACGGATGGTTGATTTGTATATATGCAGGATGGATTCAGGCGGAAAAAAACATCCTGGCACGATACAGTGCTCCAACCTTCCTAGCAGTGGATTTAGCTATTGACTCAATGTAATGGTTCCACTTGAGATCGGAAAAGAGGTTAAGGCCGAGGAGGCGCAGTATATCGCTCTCAGGGAGACTCACTTGGTCCATGCCTATGGGAGGCAGGAGAGGTTGCCCGTGATGATTGACAGACAGCAGCTTCATCTTAGACACATTGAAATTTACAAGCCACTTCTTTCCCCATTCCACCACTGAATATAGATCCCTCTATACTATATCCCTATATAATAACCCTATGCTATCAGTGAAGATTAGATTCGTCTCTGACTAGTGACGGCCTCATTTGTAATGTTTTTATCATAAAGTCATTAGAAATGCATTTCTCATATTCATATATCAGCGCCATTTTAGCAATGACGCTTGTATTCTTTACTGTCGATTGACCATCACTTCGTCTCTTTGTCGAGTTAACCCTATCTTCGAAGGTCATTCAATAAATAAGGTGAATTTTTCGGTATAAGAACTTCAACGAGGGTCATTCAATAAATAAGGTGAATTTTTCGGTATAAGAACTTCAACGAGGGTCATTCAATAAATAAGGTGAATTTTTCGGTATAAGAACTTCAACGAGGGTCATTCAATAAATAAGGTGAATTTTTCGGTATAAGAACATCTACGAGGGTCATTCAATAAATAAGGTGAATTTTTCGGTATAAGAACTTCAACGAGGGTCATTCAATAAATAAGGTGAATTTTTCGGTATAAGGACTTCTACGGGGGTCATTCAATAAATAAGGTGAACTTTTCGGTATAAGAACTTCAACGAGGGTCATTCAATAAATAAGGTGAATTTTTCGGTATAAGAACATCTACGAGGGTCATTCAATAAATAAGGTGAATTTTTCGGTATAAGAACATTAACGAGGGTCATTCAAAAAATAAGGTGAACTTTTCGGTATAAGAACTTCAACGAGGGTCATTCAATAAATAAGGTGAACTTTTCGGTATAAGAACTTCAACGAGTGTCATTCAATAAATAAGGTGAATTTTTCGGTATAAGAACTTCAACGAGGGTCATTCAATAAATAAGGTGGATTTTTCGGTATAAGAACTTCTACGAGGGTCATTCAATAAATAAGGTGAATTTTTCGGTATAAGAACTTCAACGAGGGTCATTCAATAAATAAGGTGAATTTTTCGGTATAAGAACTTCTACGAGGGTCATTCAATAAATAAGGTGAATTTTTCGGTATAAGAACTTCTACGAGGGTCATTCAATAAATAAGGTGAATTTTTCGGTATAAGAACTCTACGAGGGTCATTCAATAAATAAGGTGAATTTTTCGGTATAAGAACTTCAACGAGGGTCATTCAATAAATAAGGTGAATTTTTCGGTATAAGAACTTCAACGAGGGTCATTCAATAAATAAGGTGAATTTTTCGGTATAAGAACTTCAACGAGGGACAATCAATAAATAGGGTGAATTTTTCGGTATAAGAACTTCAACGAGGGTCATTCAATAAATAAGGTGAATTTTTCGGTATAAGAACTTCAACGAGGGTCATTCAATAAATAAGGTGAATTTTTCGGTATAAGAACTTCAACGAGGGTCATTCAATAAATAAGGTGAATTTTTCGGTATAAGAACTTCAACGAGGGTCATTCAATAAATAAGGTGAATTTTTCGGTATAAGAACTTCAACGAGGGACAATCAATAAATAGGGTGAATTTTTCGGTATAAGAACTTCAACGAGGGTCATTCAATAAATAAGGTGAATTTTTCGGTATAAGAACTTCAACGAGGGTCATTCAATAAATAAGGTGAATTTTTCGGTATAAGAACTTCAACGAGGGTCATTCAATAAATAAGGTGAATTTTTCGGTATAAGGACTTCTACGAGGCTCATTCAATAAATAAGGTGAATTTTTCGGTATGAGGAAATCTACGAGGCTCATTCAATAAATAAAGTGAATTTTTCGGTATAAATATTTGTTCGTTTGATTGATTCGTCTTAGCGTCTGCATTTTGCAGTCTAGCTCGACGGGAGTTGCGCTCAGATGTAGATCAAAATTTTAGAATGCTAACGACACCTTGAAATTTCTCAGAAAACCAAAATTAAGGGGTAGAAAAATATATATCATCACCCCACAGAGTCAGGGATCAGTTTATGTATTGATTATAATATAGAACCGATCACCCCATTTTATATTATCTATATCTATATATGTTGCCCCTCCCCCGCCCACCCTAATCCAATAGAGACATTCTACATTGTTATCTACATCTATAAAAGTGACGTGGGTGGATGTTGTGTAAGTATTTGCTATGTAAATTCATCAGATGTTTTTTATTTTTATAATTCCTTAAACTACGCGAGTAAAACCAGGCTAAACTGCTAGTCTATATCTATAAAAGTGAATAGGGTGGACATTATGTAAGTATTTGCTATGTAAATTCATCAGATGTGTTTTATTCTTATTATTCCTTAAACTACGCGAGTAAAACAAGGCTATACTGCTAGCCTATATCTATAAAAGTGAATAGGGTGGACATTATGTAAGTATTTGCTATGTAAATTCATCAGATGTGTTTTATTCTTATTATTCCTTAAACTACGCGAGTAAAACCAGGCTAAACTGCTAGCCTATATCTATAAAAGTGAATAGGGTGGACATTATGTAAGTATTTGCTATGTAAATTCATCAGATGTGTTTTATTCTTATTATTCCTTAAACTACGCGAGTAAAACCAGGCTAAACTGCTAGCCTATATCTATAAAAGTGAATAGGGTGGACATTATGTAAGTATTTGCTATGTAAATTCATCAGATGTGTTTTATTCTTATTATTCCTTAAACTACGCGAGTAAAACCAGGCTAAACTGCTAGCCTATATCTATAAAAGTGAATAGGGTGGACATTATGTAAGTATTTGCTATGTAAATTCATCAGATGTGTTTTATTTTTATAATTCCTTAAACTACCCGAGTGAAACCGGGCTAAACTGCTAGTGTTAATATAATTATCAATATGTTTACATTATCCTATGACAAATATTACAAATATTCATGAAGCAGGTATTTTACAAGTAAGATATGATTAAATAAATATACAGTTCAAATGCAAAAATTTCGTATTAGGGTCGGTAGGTTTCTTTTGAAGTTAAAATTCGTTGCATTCACTTGCGTTCAAATACTCTTAGAAAAGATATAAATCCTATCTCTTTCCCCCCCCCCCCCGTTATGGGTTGAATAACAGAACAGATTGGATTCTGAAGCCTTGGTTGGTAACCAGTCTACCACAATAAAAAATGGCAACTTACTGCGTGAAAATTTCCTGCCTAGTCAGTCATGAATCTCGAAAAAGACATGATCACCCAAGCGTGTATAATACTTACCTGGCTGATCTAGATAGAAGGTTGAATAACAGAACAGAGTGCGTTCCGTAGCCTTGGTTGCCAACCAGTCTACTGCAGAAATAAATACATACCTACTGCGGAAAAGTTGTCTGTCTCGTCATTCATGAATCGAAAGATACATGATCGTCTAAGCGTGTATCACGTATGGCACTTAATTTACTGACTGACTGAATGGTCTGTCAGTAAATTAACTGCTATACACGTTTCATTTAGTTCTTAAAGTCCTGGCCCCAAGGAGCGTTTTCAGTTAGTAAGAATTGACCTCTTCTAAAAGTCAATCAGTTAAGTGCCATACGTGATACACGCTTGGGCGATCATGTCTCGAAAGAGACATGACTGACTGGGCAGAAGATTATCCCGCAGTAGGTTGCCATTGATTTCTGCGGTAGACTGGTTGCCAGCCAAGGCTATAGAACCCAATCTGTCCTGTTATTTAACCCATAACTGGAAGGAAGAGACAGATTAAGACCTTTCCCAAGGTGTAAGTGAATGCAAGGAATTCAACTGGAATTCGAACTCGGCTCCCCGATTTCTCGTTCCAAGCCGATATCCACTGCATCACAACGATACTGCTATTAATTTCTAACTTGGCAAACAAGTCCTGCCTTTATTCAGCGAGAGCAACACTCACCTTGCGGTTACAAATCACTATCCATGACCCCAAATTTTAGATAAAAATTGTGAATAACACCCCCCGCCCCACTATGCACGTGCATACAAATTAAAGATTATAAAGATTAAGCTTCATTATTTCTTATTGTTATAGCAAACACTTCAAAATAAGGCAACAAAGCCACTGAGACGCAGTAAGTGTGTAAAAATCTAAGCAACATGTTATTGAAGAGTGAGAGCAAAATTTAAGCGAACAGAGGATAAAGATTGGCATTGCATCTAATTTTCTGAAGATCGGTCTTGACTGACAAGCAAGAAGCTGGAAGGGAGTTCCACAAGTGTGAAGTGCGAGAAGAAACTGTTGGCATAGAATTTACGATTATCTCTTAACAATGAGACTTTGTTGCTCATCTAAACCTTCTCCTTCGTGTGCCGTATCACTTCAGGACGTAGGTCACCATGGACTTTCACTTGCCCCTTTCCTTGTCACTCTTAATATTTTCCCTCATGGTATCTCTTCTAAGCCATGCTCTACCATCCATTTGCTCAAGCCCGTAAATCTAGAATATAATTGGATAGAACCTAGCATGGACACAAAGTGAGGGATCAGTTTATATATTGTTTATAATAGAGAACTGATCCCCCACTTAATATCCCTATTTTAATTTCTGAATTTTTTTTCAAATTCTGATTAGGTATGAATTCACCTCTTCTCAATACTAATTAGCTATGCAGGCATGTTTTTTAGATTCATTTCTTCTTCATGTGCGGTGTCCCTTCAGGACGTAGGTGATCATGAATTCTCACTTGCCCCTGTCCCTTGTCGCTCTTAACACTCTTTCTCTTGGTATCTCTTCCAAATCCCGCTCCGACATCCACTTGCTCAATCCCATCAAGTATCAGAGTTTCCTCTGTCCCTCTGTGCCTTTATCATTCCTGTGAGCATCAGATTTTCCAAGCCCTTCATCCTTATTACGTATTCCAAAAACCTCAACTGTCTCTTCCTGTTGCCAAATATAAGCCCTGGACTTAAATTTATAAAGTCTTGGGACCATCGATAAAACTTCATTAGAACAATTACAATTAAAATATTTATAGAAAGGAGTATATGTGAGAGAAAAAGTGTTTTTGTTTTAATCATTTCACCCCAAGTAAGGCAAATACAGCCACTAAAACGCCAGAGGCTACCGAGTGTTAGAGAATATGAGAAAAGAAGAAACATTATTAAAAATAAAAGAAGAATTAAGAAAAAAAAGATAACGATTGCTATTGCATTTACATTTATTAATATCAAATTTGAATGGAAAGTCAGAAGCCGGAAGAGAGTTCCACAAGCGAGACGTTCGAGGCGCTAGTGTAGAACTTTTATAAACATTTCAACTGTAAAATGATGAGATAATTCGTAGCGTCTAGATAGCTTCTTCTTCTTCTATGTGCCTTGTTCTTTCAGGACGTAGGCGATCATGGCCTTCACGTTTCCCTATCATCTTAGCACGCTTTCTCCTGTTCCACCACCCAAGCCCCGCTCTGGCATCCAACTGCTCAGGCTCGTCAAGTATGTTACACAATGCTATCTCTCTCTGTCTCCTTCCCTCTATCTGGCCTGTGAGTATCAGATTCTCAAAGCTCTCTTTCCTCATTGCATGTCCCAGGAATTTTAGCTGTCTTTTTCTGATGCTCAGTATTAATTTCCTTTTTGTTTCCATCCTTTTCAAAACCTCATCATTGTTCACGTGCTCGATCCATGATATTCCCAGCATCCTTCTGTAGAACCACATTTAAGTTGCTTCTAGTTTTTCATTCATCTTTGATGATATTGTCCAGCATTCACTGCCATATTGAAGAACTGACATCAAATAGCAATTCAGTACTCTCTTCTTGGTTTTCCTTTATCTTTGATGATATTGTCCAGCATTCACTGCCATATTGAAGAACTGACATCACATAGCAATCCAGTACTCTCTTCTTGGTTTTCCTTTATCTTTGATGATATTGTCCAGCATTCACTGCCATATTGAAGAACTGACATCACATAGCAATCCAGTACTCTCTTCTTGGTTTTCCTTTATCTTTGATGATATTGTCCAGCATTCACTGCCATATTGAAGAACTGACATTACATAACAATCCAG
Source organism: Ascarosepion bandense (assembly GCA_037127315.1). Taxonomy (NCBI): domain Eukaryota; kingdom Metazoa; phylum Mollusca; class Cephalopoda; order Sepiida; family Sepiidae; genus Ascarosepion; species Ascarosepion bandense. The sequence continues at coordinate 364,599 of JBBBDQ010002418.1, forward strand.
TACTCTCTTCTTTGTTTCTAGAGAAATTGTCCTGTCTCTTAATTGTTACGTCGGGTAACAGAATTATGTGAAATAATACAAAACAACGTAATAGTATTAAAGTAGGTGTATTGACAGGAAAGGGAAGTATTTACAAGATGTGAGGATTAGTAGAATACAGAACAAGGTAATTAGTACACAGTATCGTCGTAGAGACATGATAGATTGACTAGTAGAACACTTCCGGTCCAATACCGGAAATACCCGACTCACTCACTCACTCGACTTCCTTACTCGACTTCCTTCCTCGAGGTATAATCACTACTATTTTATATAGTGATTCGAATAGTCCATTTCTGTGGAAAGCTGGAGAGTCCCCCAACATTAATACTCTACTCATTTTCTGGAACGCGTCCTTCGCCATGCCAATTCACCTTCGGATCTCTGTGTCGCACTTTCCGTCTCCTGTTTGAAGACTTCCCAGGTATTTAAATTTTTGTACCTACTTGATTTTAGTACCCCAAAATGCCAAATACATCTGTATTTGGCATTTTGGGCTGTTCAATCAAATAATAATTCTGTTTGTTCCTTTCTTAGTTAGTTAGTTACGCCACTGAAGAAAGATAACACACTTACTCTCTACACGAGCTTTTCTTTCCCCTCTATCGTTTTATAAACTCTACTCTCCTCGGCCTTTCTCTCACCTTTGCCAAACGGAAGAGTAATAAAGAGTGAGAGAGTAGGAGGAGAGAGCCTATAGCATTACCGTATCAGAAGCTTCTTAAGCTGGTGATTGTAGCAGTAATTGTGTGTGTATATGTGTGTGTAATGTAAAATATAGTAAAAACAAGTAAGTTTGTTGTCGTATTCCGCGACCTAATAACGAAATTTCTGGCCTCTACACCCTTGGCCATTACTCAGTCTTTTCTGTTTACAATGTACACGGAAGCCATGATTTTTTCAGTCATCAAAAAAAACAAAACATTTTCTCTTTCAAAATCTCTCACAAAATAGCATACAGTATTTTGGTTATGGTCTGTACATACGCCTCTTAATATAAGATTACAGTAAAGTAGCTTCTATGGACATCACTTTTATAGATATTTTAATAAAATTACACTCTGTGTTATCGTTATTTTATTATCCAATACCTTTATGTTTGAAGACGTTACTTTCTTTCGAAGTATGATAAAGTAACATTTTTCCAGGAAATCATAATTATCCTTCTATGGAAATTCCAAGGGTTCTGCTAGTTTACCATTATTTGCATTGACTTGTTGCTATTCCTCCGGCAGCTATTCAATAACCTTTCGATAAAAAATCTTTTATATGGTTTTCATCAGGAAATGGCTGATGCGAGGTCAGGAATAGCGGAATGGGGCGTTCCGTTTTTATTTTTCCTGTGCTATTATGTGAAAATTTATGTTTTTTTAATGTTCGGTTATACTGAGAAGATTGATTTAGTCAGATTTTGATGAAAAATTCATTTCTTTATTTTTTTATTTTATTTTAGAAAACTAACGATGTCTTCTAATTTTGTATTAAAAAATGTATTGCTGGTTATATTTTTTTTTTCCTTCAAAAATGTATTACGGCAATAATTTTTTCCTTTAAAAATGTGTTATAGTAATATTTTTTTCTTCAAAAATGTATATTTTTTATAAAAGTCTATTTTATGTATATATTTCTATAAAAGTATTTCGTAGTGTTTTGACCCCAGTTTGGGGGTTAACTATTTGCCCATAGATAACTTATTAAATAAAAATAATCAACCCCCAAACTATGGTCAAAACACTATGAAAGAATAAAGACTTTCATAAAATATATATACATAAAAATAGACTTTTATAGAAAAATATAAATTTTTGAAGGAAAAAAATTTTTTTGAAAGAAAAGAAATTGTGCTTATAATACATTTTTGGAGAAAAAAAATTATTTTTTTTTATTTTTAATCATCTCACCCCAAGCAAGGCATTCCACTGCCACTATTGCGCATGGGGCTACATAGAGGAAGGTAAAGAGAAGGAGTGGTTAGACATAGGGAATGTCAGGAGGAAGGTGACAGATGATTAAGGATAGCGAGGATGAGGGTTGGGCAGATGGGAAGAGTGCTTGATAGAATGGGAGCAGGTTAGTGTGTTAGGAGGTGTCTATTATTACTAGCAAAACATTTTTAAATAAAAACTAGAAGACATCTTCAGTTTTCTAAAAAAGAAAATAATTTTTTCATCAAAATCTGACTAAATCAACCTTCTCACTATAACCGAACATTAAAAAAAAAAGAAAAAAACTACACTTTTTGGTATTAAATAACCCACAGAGGTGTTGATATACCGTTAATCAAAACCCTAAACTCCTGAATGAAAAAAAAATGTTAAAAACATCGTTACTCGTTTCGTCTATCAAAATGACTTTTTAGAAGTGAGGCAGGAGTTTTTAAATGCATTTTTTTCATTCAATTGCCCATGAGGGTGATGAATTATTTTCCAACCCCCAATCTCTCTCTCAGTGGGTGGGATGTAGCGAGTCTCTTACGATTCTATCGATACTTCCATAGAATGTGCTAGGATGAAGTACATTTCTTGGTTCCGCCAGTCCTAACATTCACGGCTAGGACCCGCCATTCCACTCAAATAGTAGCAAATCACCCACATTTCCTTTCTATTTAATCGGTAAGAAGTCACTTCCACTTGAACAGCATCTTCCCAAATCGCCACAATCTTGACCAGTTCAAGTTTAGAGCTAACCGTTATCTTTCCAAACTATCCGGATATACTGCCCAGTTAACGTAAAACGCTGCCTCGAGTGGCTCCCGGGCTTTGTACAGGATGAACGTTACTGTAAAAATAATTTAAAATTATTTTATATGTATATATATATCTCCTCATACAATAAAATATAATGACTTATTATATTCCTGTTAATAATCGTTGTCAAACCTCCGATAAAGTGTTGACCGAAAGGTGCCACGGTTTTTTTTTTCAAAAACAAGTTTTCCCTATTCATAAACACATGATATATATATATATATATATATATATATATATATATATATATAACAGTTTATAGCGAAATTCATAATCTTGTCAAATAATTGATTACTTGATGCTTTGCCAGGGCTACCAAGGGTGTTTTTATTGTGACACCAACACTGGATGGGTTTCCTCCAGGCCCCATCTTGTTGTTTAGCCCATAACTGGAGGGAAGTGACGGACCTTTCCCAAGGGTACCAGTGCTTAAGTGAATGCAGGGTACTCAACTGGAATTCGAACACGGCTCACCGATTTCTCTTTCCAGTACTGACCAGGCTCACGTTGCTTAACTTCGGCCCCATTCTGTTATTTAAATAACCCACAGTGTTTGATATTTCGTTAAATATGTTTAACTTTGACCATTTATGTTATGTACCTCCGCTTTGTGGTGCATTGGATATCGGCTCGGAACGAGAAATCGGGGAGCCGAGTTCGAATTCCAGCCGAAAATACCTTTGGGAAAGGTATTAATCCATCTATTCCTTCCAGTTATGGGTTAAATAACAGGACAGATTGGGTTCTATAGCCTTGGTCGGCAACCAGTCTACCGCAGAAAGCAATGGCAAGCTACTGCGGGATAATCTTCTGCCCAGACAGTCATGTATCTTTCGAAACATGATCGCCCAAGCGTGTATCACGTATGGCACTTAACTGACTGACTGAATATAATAGTTGGAAACGTAATTAAGACTTCTACTGGATATTAAGTGGGGTATCAGTTATATATTGATATGAAGTAATAAACTGATCCCCCACTAATTATTACTTAATAATATAATACATCTCTTCCCCCTTAAGCAATGAGTCAAATAACAGGACAGATTGGGTTCTATAGCCTTGGTCGGCAACCAGTCTACCGCAGAAAGCAATGGCAACCTACTGCGGGATAATCTTCTGCCCAGTCAGTCATGTCTCTTTCGAGACGTGATCGCCCAAGCGTGTGTTACATGTGGCACTTAACTGACCTCCGCTTTGTAAATAACCCTTTCTGTATTAAGAAGTCCGTTAAGTGAGCATTTGATTTTGTCCCTGAAGTTAGATTCCTTGTTAATGATGATATTTTGAACGTTGTTATTTAGGTTTCTGGATACCTTTTTTAATGTAATTTTCTAAATTACTAGAACAGCTATAACTTGTTTCTTTGGCTGGGGTCTATATTCTGTCCTTATGGTCATATTTTTTTATAGTCATATCGCCCCAAGCAAGGCATTTTACTGCCACTGTTGAGCAGGGGTTACATAGGAGGAAAGTTATGAGAAAGTGTGACAGATTACAAGGGGTGTCAGGAAAAGAGTAGGAGAAAGATGAGAATACTGTGAGAGTCGAGTGGACGAAGAAAGGAGCATGAGAGCGAAGTTGCAGGTTAGTGAGGTAGGAGATGACTATTGACTTTACATTAGAATTCTTGAAGATTGTAGCTGTCTGGAAAGCAAGTAAACGGAAGGGAATTTCACAGGCGGGAAGTGCGAGAGAAGAAGCTGCTAGAGTAGAATTTGCGTTTACAATTTATTGGTTTCACAGTAAAAAGATGGGACCTTAGTTCTAATCTTGCTGCTCGAGTAAATTCCTGTATGGGGGGTACCAGCGAGCTAAGTTCATCAGAGCAGAAGCCGTGAAAGTATTTGTAGAAGAGACACAGGGAAGCCACATTGCGCCGATGAGAAAGTGACTGTATCCGAGCTGCCAAGTCGGGATCGATCATATTACAGATTCTCCGTTGCATTTTGTCAAGCATCCGACCAGATATGGCAGCAGTATTCAATGCACGGGCGGATGGTAGATTTGTATATGTGCAGTATTGTTTCAGACGGGAAAAACTTCCTGGCCCTACACAGAGAAACGACCTTCTTAGCAGCGGATTTAGCTATGGATTCCATCTGAGATCTTTTGCGAGAGTTAATCAGAGGAGGCGCAGTGTTTTACTTTCAGGGAGACTAGACTTACCCATGCTAACAGTGGGTAGATGCGATTGACTATGGTGGTTAATAGATAGCAGCTTCGTTTTGGAAGCGTTGAAATTTACGAGCTATTTCTTACCCCAGTCCACCACGGATCGTAGGTCCTTTTCAAGCTCGGCAACGAGGTGTGCTTTGTCAGCCTCGGCGGATTTTTGATCGATGCGAGAGTAAACCGTCGTGTTGTTAGCGTATATGCCTACCTGGGATCTTATTACAACGGGGAGATCGTTAAAGTAGATAAGGAAAAGCGTGGGACCTAGAATATAGCCTTGAGGGACACCTGCGTCCGTGTGATAGTATTGAGAGGCATGTCCGTTCAATACTACCTTCAATGTGCGATCTGAGAAGAATGACTGGATTAGGTCAAACAATTGTCCAGTTATACCGTAGCCCAGTAGCTTGCATAGAAGGCCAGCATGCCAGACTCTGTCAAACGCTTTGTAGATAGGGAAACAGTTCGGGCTTCGCCGTTATTGTCGAGAGCCTGGTGTATATATTCAGTGTTGGTCGTGAGTTTCACCAGTAAACCTGGTGAAGCGGAAACCATACTGTTTATCAGTGAAGAGTCTGTGGGCTGTGAGATGTACGACCTCGGCATTTATGGTGACTTCGAACACTTTGCCAAGGCATTTTCATGATCTTTTTTTTTCTTTTCATCAAAGATTGCTTTGTTTGACGAATTTTTTATAACCTGTACTCTACTTCATGATGAATGTTTTTGATTATGCTGGTTGGATGGTTAGATTTTGTGGTTACGTACTATAAAGGTGTTTTTGTTTTCATATATGGAGAGACACGGCCAGTTTGTAAATTAAATTCTACATCTAAATATTTGCCTATCTTTAAAAATTTGATCTTTAAAGAGTTTGTAAAATCTTTTTCTTAGTCTATTATTTTCTCTTTTGTTGTCCGGTGCTATCATTAATCCGTCCTCTCTGTATAATCCGTCCTCTCTGTATAATCCGTGGTTGCCTATGTGAATTATTTCATTAACTTTATTTACCTTTCGTATTCCCATCAATTCTGAAATTTCGGTTTTAACAAAAACTGAAGAAAGTAAGGTAGGTCATCAAATATTAAAAATAAACATTTAAGACTTACTGGGAATTGCTACTCAATCCAACCATTGGAAAAACACAGGTGATTTTATTTCTCGGTTTCAAAATTTTTTTCAAAAATTTAAAAAACTAATATACTTTCATAAAATATGACAAAAACTTTGCCCATCAATATATGAAAAAGGCATAATAGAAGCGTTAACTTTCGCGAAAATGGTACATAGATATACCATCCGACCATATAAATATAATTCTACATTTCCGAAAATCCATAGTTCCACAATGGCAAAGCATGATTAACAAAAAATAAATAAAAAAGTCACATTTGATGTAAAATGAGGCTCGTTTGACGGAGCTGAAATTTCAGAATTGATGCGAATACACACACACACACACACACACACACACACACACTCTCTCACTCTCTCTCTCTCTCTCTCTCTCTCTCTCTATATATATATATATATATATATATATATATACACTGCTCATATATAACACGTAAAAATTTCCCTTCTCTGATTCCATGCACGTATGGCTTAGCGGGTAGCGACTCCGACTGACACCAAATCCTTCGAGTTTCGATCCCGGCCAGAAGCAAGTGGATGTGTCTAGCCATACTGATGAGTTGTGATACAGGCTTGTATGTGGATGACTAATATATATATATAGACAGATTGATATACACAAACACATTATATATATATATATATATATATATATATATATATATTCATCTGATGGCAGTCCTGTTTCGCTGTATCACAGCTCATCAGTTAGACATTCGATTACATCCAGCCAGGATTGAAGGCCCACCGATTTCACATCAGTCAGAAATTCTACCTCTAAGCTATTGGTGCACTGCGAATGAAGGCAGATTTTAGCGTATTATATACACAAAATAAACCAACACCTGTAGCCAAGATTGTTCAATTAATTGTTGAAGAATGATGTGTAAATAGCAGTAAGATGCTCCTCTTTTTAAAATCTACCATTTCCCCAAAGTGCTCAAATGTATTAAAATTCTTCAACTTTTTAACTAGAAAAATCTCCAGTTATGTTAAAAGTTGCCACAAACTCTTGATTTATTGAAGATAAATTATCTGTTAGCTGTTAAAGTAGAAGTTGAATTATCTATCTAATTTGTATTTAGATAGATTGTATTTATTTTCAATTCATCTAGTTGAATTGTTCACTTTTTCATCATAATTTCACCTCAAATTCCACTTGAATTCATTGCATTCACTTATGCGCAAATATCCTTGGGAAAGGTATTAATCCGTCTCTTCCTTCCAGTTAACAGGACAGATTGGGTTCTATAGCCTTGGCTGGCAACCAGTCTACCGCCGAAAGCAATGACAACCAACTGCGGGATAATCTTCTGTCCAGTCAGTCATGTCTCTTTCGAAACATGATCGCCCAAAGCGTATATCACGTGTGGCACTTAACTGATTGACTAAGTCTCTATTAAACACTCTATTCAGTCAGTTAAGAGCCATACGTGATACACGCTTGGGCCATCATGTCTCGAAAGAGACATGACTGACTGGGCAGAAGATTATCCTGCAGTAGGTTGCCATTGCTTTCTGCGGTAGACTGGTTGCCGACCAAGGCTATAGAATCCAATCTGTCCTGTTATTTAACCCATAACTGGAGGGGTGAGACGGATTAATACTTTTCCCAAGGGTATTTGCGCGTAAGTGAATGCAATGAATTCAGTTGGAATTCGAACTCGACTCCCCAATTTCTCGTTCCGAGCCGATATCCAATGCACCACAACGCACATCTATTAAACACTCTATAAAATTCATTATTTTTATCCATAATGTTGAATGTGTTAAAATTCTTCAACTTTTTAACTAGAAAAATCTCCAGTTATGTTAAAAGTTGCCACAAACTCTTGATTTATTGAAGATAAGTTATCTATCACAACATCTCTTATTTCTATTTAGATAGATTGTTTTTATTTTCAATTTTTCTAGTTGAATTGTTCTCTTTTTGTTTTTTTCCTGATAATTTCACCCCAAGCCAGGCAGAACTCCCATTGGAGCGCGGGCTGCTGGTGGTGGTGATGGTGGGGGTTACATAAGAGGTGAGTAATGGAAAAAAAGGAACAAATTACAGGAGTGACAGAGAATGAGTAACACAAGAGTAAAGAGAGCTGATGAGAGTGGAGTGCAAAAGAAGAAGAACATGATATAAGGGTTGCCATAGAAAGGATGCGAGTCAAGAAGATAAGACATGGCAATTGAATTTGCATTTAAATTCTTGGAAATTGTGGTTGTCTGGGAAACAAGTATACGGAAGTGCGAGCAAAGAAGCTGTTAAAGTAGAAGTTGAAGTTACATTTGATCGGTTTCAATGAAAAAAAAAACATTTAAAACAGTTCTTCACCTGTATTGCATATGATCTATCATCTAAACTTATTTCAAAATGGAACTTGTGTGAGTGTGTGTGTCTGTTACCTATAGACTCCGAAACGGCTGAACCGATTTTCTTGAAAATATACACGGTTGTACAATAAGCCTCTGCGAGTGTTCTTAGCTAGGTTTTGTCTCGAGGTACCCTGGATAATTATCGAAAATCGATAATCGAAAAAATCTTGTTATAGAAGGAGTGGTCCGATTTTAATCAAATTTGATACACTCATAAGAAACGATATTCAGAAGTTTCATGGTTGCAGTTCTTACAATAGTGCAGAAAATCGATAATATATATATAAGGCAAGATGTTTGTGTGTATGTCTGTTTATCTGCCTGTATGTCTGTATTTTTTTCAGCCCTTTTATTTTAGTTTTTGCTTCGGGTTTGGCTCTAAGTAGGTATAATTGTAGTTCTTAGTCTCAGCCATGATACCATTTACTCAGAGGACTTATTTAGCCTTTAAACTTCAGTTTAAGACGAAAAAAACTTATTTGATATCGATACCAGGAAATCAAAATTTGACTTACATCCATTCATTTTTCTTTCAGTCTACGGTTTCGCTTTAACTGGAAACAACTATTGCTTTTTAGTCTTTCGTGCCAACGTCCAAAGAGTCTGAGCTCCAGAACCATGGATTAGTTTTAAAGCTTTCATTACACCTGAGCAATGCCGGGCTATACAGCTAGTGTATATATATATATATATATATATATATATATATATATATATATATATAATGGTGCGATTGGTAAATTGTCGCACTTATTTTATTATTTCAAATATTCTTTAGGCTGAGTCTGAGCTCCAGGACCATGGATTAGTTTTAAAGCTTTCATTACACCCGAGCAACGCCGGGCTATACTAGTAGTTGCACATAATTATGTTATAAATTAGTATTTTATATGAATACTACCTTATAAAAATTCAGATGCAGTAGAGTAGTGGGGGGAATCATAAATTTGGTGGGGACACAATTCCCTTGCAGCGGCCTTGCTAATAACCACCTTGTTGATTTGAACCCTTGTTTTTAAAATTATTTTGACTTATTGTCTATTCTCTTTTGTACCGAATTTAGGTCTCAGTTGATACATTCTTTTTATAAAGAATAAGAACAATATAGAAAAAGCAGACGATATTTCTTCCTCAGAAATACTTTAAAGCAAAAAAAAAAAATGGTTTACCAAACAGAATTTGTTTTATTTTTGCCATTCCAAAATCACAGAAAATTGGTTTTGATGACCCCAGTTTAAATATAAATTTGAGTGGGGAACACATTAAAAGAAACCAAATGAAGTCATATACCGTAGAGAAGCTTGGTGGAAATGTCACTGGCATGAGGAGCATTACACATTCAGCTCGCTTCAGGTGAGTTTCAATTACTTTTTAGTGATTTACTACTTTAGAAAAAGCAGACGATTTTTTTATTCCTCAGAAATACTTTAAAGCAAAAAAAAAAATGGTTTGCCAAACAGAATTTGTTTTATTTTCGCCATTCCAAAAATCACAGAAAATTGAAACTGTTCAACTGCATGTTTCCCTCTCCTCATAATTTTCTCTATTTTGATCAATATGAACGTCCCTCTGTTTTCGTTTATAACAGTGTGTGTGTGTGTGTGTGTGTGTGTGTGTGTGTGTGTGTGTGTGTGTGTGTGTGTGTGTGCGCGCGCTGTCTTCTTCCTCGGCCATCTTTTATTTTATTCTGTCTTAATTTTTTTTTTCTTTTGTTTCTAATGCCTATTCTCTTGCAAATCGCACTTTCTTCCCTCGCGGACGTTGACGTTCTCCCGGTAGTTTATTATCCCGAAAATAGTTCCGCTGGCGACAGGGATCGGCTGTCTCTTCGGAATGCTGTTGCAAATGATGGCCACCCTTCTTCCCCATCTTCTTTCGACGCAAACGATCTTTATGATCGTTTCAGCTTTTGTAATTTTCTAAGTAGTTGCCGCATATAACGGATGGCATCGAGTTAGGAAAGGTTGTTTGGGGTCCTTTAGATATATTTCTGGAGGAACGGTTAAGATACGGCGTTGACGGGAGAAAGTGGAGGAAGAAAGAAGAAGAAAAAAAAGGAGGAGGAGAAAGAGGAGAAGAAAGAGGAGGGATAGGAGGAGAATGAAAAGAAAGGGAAGCTGGTGAAGAAGAAGACCAAGAAGAAAAAGTAGGAGGAGAAAAAGAAGAAGAAGGAGGAGGAGAAGTAGGGATGAGGAGGAGAATGAAAAGAAAGGGAAGGTGGTGAAGAAGAGGAAGACCAAGAAGAAAAAGGAGGAGGTGAAAGAAGAGAAGGAGAAGGAGAAGAAGAAAGAGGAGGGATGAGGAGGAGAAAGAGAAGAAAGGGAAGGCGGTGAATGAGAAGACCAAGAAGAAAAAGGAGGAGAAAAGGAAGAAGGAGGAGAATGAGGGGACGAGGAGAATAAGGAGAAAACAAAAAAAAAGAGGCGGAGAAGGAGAATAATGAGGAAGACGTTGGAGAGGAGAAGAAGAAGAGGGAAACGAGAAGAAAGAGGAGGAAGTGGAGAAAAGGAGGAGAAGGAGGAGGAGGCGGAGAGGAAAAGGAATTAGGAAGAGGTGGATGAGGACGAGGAGGCGGAGAAGAAGAAGGGGAACGAGAGAACAAGAAAGAAAGAAAGAAAGAAAGAAAGAAAGAAAGAAAGAAAGAAAGAAAAGGAGGTGGTGGTGATGGTGAAGAAGTCCAAAAAGGAGGGGAAGAAAAAGAAGAATAAGGTGAAAAGGAGTACGAGGAGAGTAAGGAAGAGGCGAAGAAGGAGGCGGAGAGGAAAAAGAATTAGGAAGAGATGGCTGAGGACGAAGAGGCGGAGAAGAAAAAAGGGAACGGGAAGAAGAAGAAGAAGAAGAGGAGGGGGGAGGAGGAGGAAGAGAGGAAGTTAGAAGGAAATCATTAAGAATAGAGGCAGAGAGTGATTGTAATGAGGAGGAAAGCATGAGTAGTAAAAGCGACGAATAAAGAAAGAAAGAAAGAAAGAAAGAAAGAAGGAAAGAAAGAAAAAGTTCAAGAACCGAACTGTAACCAAAGCCAGAAGAAATAAAAATGGAGGAACTTCATTTACTGTTCTGAATTTAGCGTTGCCTCTTTAATCGCGCCATGTTTCTTCTAACTCGGAATGAAAACTTCCGTAAAATTTTAAATAACTAATCGTATTTGACAGCATATCTGAAATAAATTTCCTTGGCATTTTGCGGTAATGGTCACTTCCTAAGCACAACTTAGATATGGCACAAGGCCGAAAGTATGGAGCACCCTGTAAAGATCGAACTCGCTACTCAAGTGTAATGGTTAGCAAAACAAGCTTGCTAACCATGACACTACCTCGAAGTGCCCAATGGTGATATTCTAAGCATAGCTTAGATGTGAGACAAGGCCAAAAGTATGGGGCACCCAGTGAGGATCGAACTCACTACTCTATTTTAATGTTTAGCGAAAAAAGCTTGCTAACCATTACACTACCTCGAAGTTCTCAATGGTGATTTTCTAAGCATAGCTTAGATGTGACACAAGGCCGAAAGTATGGGGCACCCAGTGAGGATCGAACTCATCACTCAATTTTAATGATTCTAGCGAGACAAGCTTTATAACCATTAGACCACCTCGATGCACCCAGGCATTTTGCGCGCGCACGCGCGTGTGTTTGTAAGCAACATAGTCTAATGAGTTTGATCCTCACATAGTGGCCAGTACATGTGGCCTGGTACCAGAACTGACCTTTACTTATCGGTTGTTTAGAATTGAGTTTTCGGCTGCTTCTAAAATCTATACTTCGTATATTTTCGTCTAAACCAGTGATTTTCAACCGCTGTATACTAGTGTGCCTCGCGCTCCTGCTAAGTTACCACAAAATATTGTTACGGCATACATATGTGTGTGTGTGTGTGTGTGTGTGTGTGTGTGTGTGTGTGTGTGTGTTAAATTAGTAATGGTCCAGTGTTAGTATTTGAATAAAATGAAAAAATTGTTTTAATATTATTTTTTTTTTTAATATTTTTATTTGGTCCTGGGCATGACGGTAAACTGCATCCGGCAGCAAAGCCTCTGATTGGGAGGTTGTGAGGAGCATGGTACCACCTCTTAATTGCTGTTGTTCCCAGGTCCATCCTGACCCATCCGGCAGCAAGGCCTCTGATTGGGAGGTTGTGAAGAGCATGGAACCACCTCTTAATTGCTGTTGTTCACCCGAAGTGGCAGCACCTGTTAGGGTCCCAGCTATGGGCAAATAGCTAACCCCAAACTGGGATCAAAACACGATGAAAGTATAAAAATACACCTTTATAGAAATCTATACATAAGAATAGACTTTTATAGAAAAATATACATTTTTAGAAGGAAAATTTTACCAACAAATCATTTTTAAAGAAAAATTATTACCATAAAACATTGAAGGAAAAAAATTATTCTCAGCAAAACATTTTTGAATACAAAACTAAAAAACATTTCAGTTTTCTAAAATAAAAAAAATTTTTTTAAAAATTAATTAAAATCTGACTCAATCAACCTTCTCATTATAACCGAACATTAGACAGTTTAGTCGCCCGGTTAGATAGACTAAACTATCGCCCGGTTCACACTCCTCCCACGTCTATTGATCAGGTGAAGAGGCTCATCCCTTGTTCCCTGTTTAGGATGTGGTTTTCCGGTGTTCTTTCTTCCAATCTTCTCACTCTTTTTTTTTCAGTTGGAGTAGATAGACTAAACTATCGCCTGGTTCACACTCCACCCACGTCTATTGAACAGGTGAAGAGGCTCATCCTTTCTTCCCTGTTTAGGATGTGGTTTCCGGTTTTCTCTTTTCCAATCTTTTCACTCCTTTTTCTTTTCTTTTCAATTGGAGTAAACTAAACTATCGTCCGGTTCACACACCACCCACGTCTATTAAACAGGTGAAGGGGCTCATCTCTTATTCCCTGTTTAGGATGTGGTTTCCGGCTTTCTCTTTCCCAATCTTTTCACTCCTTTTTTCTTTTTCCTTTTTTTTTCAATTGGAGTAGATAGACTAAACTATCGCCCGGTTCACACACCACCCACGTCTATTGAACAGGTGAAGAGGCTCATCCTTTGTTCCTTGTTTAGGATGTGGTTTCCGGCTTTCTCTTTTCCAAACTTTTCACTCTTACATCAGTGGCTTTATCGCCTTGCTCGGGGTGATATTATTTTTAAAAAAATTTAAAATTAAAAGAAAATACCTTAAGATCCCACGTTTTTGGCATTGAATAACCCACAGAGGTTGATATGCCGTTAAACAAAACTCAAACTCAAATATTTTTATTTTGTTAAGGACTCATAATAACATATTCTACGGTACTCATGGATACATTTTTGATTTCAATACAAAAAGGAATGCCCCACATTATCTAAAAGGGCTTTATCATGTTTATTGCAATTTTCTACTTATTTATGTGAATTAGGCGTCCCCGCCCTAAATAACATCAAGAATAAGAAGCGAGAAAGACTACGCTCAACTAAAGAAAGAAATGAGGGTCTGTTTATCGCACATCCGACCAAACATTCAAGAAATCGCAAAAAATCACCAGTTCAAATCTACCATCCGCCCTTGCATTGAATACTGTTGCCATATCTGGTCGGGTGCCCCTGCTATTCTCCTTAGGCTTCTAGACAAGGTACAGCGGAGCGTCTGTAATGTGATCGATACCGACTTAGCAGACCGCCTGCAGTCTCTCTCTCACCGGCGCGACGTGGCTTCCCTGTGTCTCTTCTATAAATACTTTCACGGTTTCTGCTCCGATGAACTTAGATCACTGCTGCCCCCTAAATTCGAATTTGCACGAGATACTAGATTAGCAACTAAATCCCACCCTTTTACAGTGAAGCCGATAAAATGCAACCGCAACTTCTACTCCATTAGTTTCTTTTCTCGTACTTCCCGACTGTGGAATTCCCTTCCACAAGACTGCTTCCCCAACGGCTACAATCTCCAGGAGTTTAAATGTAAGGTCAATAGACACCTCCTAACAAACTAACTCGATTCCATTCTTTCAAACACTCTTCACACCCACCCAACTATCTATCACCCCACTTCTGACATTTCCTATATCTAACCACTCTTTCTATTTACCTTCTCCCATGTAGCCCCAAGCGCAATATTGGCAGTGGAATTCCTTGCTTGGGGTGAAATGATTAAAAAAAAAATAAGCTGAACAAATAGTTCCATAGAAACATAGAAAAGAAGTTCGTATATGTGCGTGCATTTATTTTTTTTTATCTACGGTTTTATTTCATAACATTTAAATGTATGCTTTAAAGATTTTGCTAAGTGTGCCGTAATATTTTCATTTGTTTCTTTGTGTGTAAGTAAGTTTGTGGTGATACCGGGCAAAAGCGATGAACCGGATGTTTGCGCTTTCACGACCAAAAAGTAATTGACCAAAAGTCGTCGCTGCGCCGCCGGCTTCGCGCAGATGTTCCGGTTGAAAACTAAAACTTAATTAAATATTAAATTTTCAGTTCGCGAGCCTACGTGAATTTTATTTATCAGCTAATGGGAAGCCTAGAACCAAATACAAGTGTGAAATCCCAAATGAGCTGTTGTGATCCAAAAAGAAGATATAAAAAGCTGAGACAGAAAGCATCGCCAGGCAGACCGACTCGAGGAGAAGAGAGTAATTAGTATCTCCCTTGACCCAAGTCAAGCGGCTTACTACGCTCGCCTCCCTTAACTCTTTCCTTCTTTCCTGCCTCAAAAACTACTTACTAACCTAAGGAGCGAATACATCAAAGACATTCCTTACTTACACGCTCACAAATTCCTAAGCATTAATTCTCCTTCAGCATTTTATTGCCATGAACATTTTAACCTCCGTTGGACCTATACTTCATGTATTACTTCAATTGGAAAAACATTAATTGATATGTGTATATATAAAATGTTATTTTTCTACTCAAATTGCCTTTCTTGATTTGTAATCATTTTATGACTTTTATTACTAGAACGGACTCTCCACTACTAACAGAAAAGAACAGATAAGCAACCCACTATAAGTTAAGTGCTATACGTAATACACGCTTGAGCGATCATGGCTCGAAAGAGACTGGGCAGATTTCCCTGCAGTAGGTTGCCATTGCTTTCTGCGGTAGACGGGTTGCCAACAAAGGCTATAGAACCCAATCTGTCCTGGTATTTGACTCACAGCTAGAGGGAGAAGCAATGTATTATATTATTAGGTAGTCATTAGTGAGGGATCAGTTTATTACTTTATAACAATAGAAAACTGATCACCCCCTTTATGCCTAGTAGAAGCCTTAATCATCATTCCAACTATTATATTCACTCAGTCATTTAAGTGTCATACGTAATACAAGCTTGGGCGATTATGTTTCAAAAGGGTCATGACTGACTGGACAGAAGATTTTCCCGCAGTAGGTTGCCATTGCTTTCTGCGGTAGACTGTTTGCCGACCAAGGCTATAGAACCCAATCTCTCCTGTTATTTGACTTAAAGCTAGAGGAAAAGGAGATGTATCATATTATTAAGTAGTAACTATCGAGGGATCAATTTATTACTTCATAACAATAGAAAACCAATCTCCCACTTTATGACCAGTATAAACCTTAATCATGATTCGAACTATTATATTGAGTCAGTCAGTCAGTTAAGTGCCATACGTAATATATGCTTGGGCGATCATATCTCGAAAGAGTCATGATTGACTAGGCAGAAGATTTTCCCGCAGTAGGTTGCCATTGCTTTCTGCGGTAGACTGGTTGCCAAACTAGGCTATAGAGCCCAATCAGTTCTGTTATTTGGCCCATTGTTGGAAGGAAGTGACCCAGGGTATTTGCGCGTAAATGATTGCAACAAATTCAACTGGAATTCGAAATCGGCTCTCCGATTTTTCGTTCCAAGTCGATATCCACGGGACCACAACGCACATCCACGTCCTTTGTGTGACGTTTCTTAAAAAGGTTGAGAAAAACTGATCTTAACTCTGAAATTTAATTAACTATTTCTTTCTTCATGAGGAACATCGATGGAACATAAGTACAAATTCCACTTAGTATCTGGGTTGAATTTAAGTTTGTTATGGTACCCTCCTGCGAGGAATGAAGTCTTCCTCTGGATATATATAAGTTACCGACATAAGTTACGACATTCCTTAGTTCCACCAATTCTGACATTTACAGTTAAGCTTCTTGCTACTTTATCGCTATTTCCATGGCCAATGTTCAGACGGACTATATTCCTTAGTTCCTCCAGTTCCGGCATTCACGAGTAAGACCCACCATGCCAAGCACATTGTAGCTAGCCAAGCACATTCCCTTTTTATTTCATTGGTGAGATTTAACCCTCTAGGGCCATTCGTATCATATTTGATACAGTATGAAAACAAGCCTTGAAAGAAATATTTTCCTGAAAAAATTTTTAAGAGAAATATTTTATAAATTTCAAATGAAAGCAGTACTGACTGCTCAGTCAATGAATACCAAATGTTTCCTTATAGGGAAATACCAAATGTTTCCTGATAGGGAAATACTGTATCAAATATGATACGAATGGCCCTAGAGGGTTAAGTAGTAATTAGTGGGGGGATCTGTTTATTACTTCATAACAATATAGAACTGATCCCCCACTTTATGCCCAGTAGAAGCCTTAACCCTCTAGGGCCATTCGTATCATATTTGATACAGTATGAAAACAAGCCTTGAAAGAAATATTTTCCTGAAAAATTTTTTAAGAGAAATCTTTTATAAATTTCAAATGAAAGCAGTACTGACTGCTCAGTCAATGAATACCAAATGTTTCCTTATAGGGAAATACCAAATGTTTCCTTATAGGGAAATATTGTATCAAATATGATACGAATGGCCCTAGAGGGTTAAGTTCCTCTCTAGCAGCTGCTTTCCCTGCTAACCACTACTATGTGGAACCGACTTCCATGAGAAAGATTCCCATCTCCCTATACTCATAATCTATCCTAGGGTCAATCGTTATCTTTCCTACATATCCCCATAAAGTGTGTCTCTTTCTCAGTAACCCTTCTATCTTGAGTGGTTCTTGAGCCTTGTATGGGGTGAAAATCACTGTGAGAATATTATTGTCAGGATACAGTTGTAATTGTCGCGAGGGGCGAAGTTTTAAGTCCCTTTGCCTTTATGTGATCTTTCGATAGAGGTTAATTAGTTTTTCAGCCTCGAGTTGGGATAGTGACTGGTGTAAAATTACCATTTCTGTTCCCTTTATGAGTGGGTCAAATTTCGATTGCAGGTGGCAGTTTAGACCTAAATTTCTGGTCTTCTATTAATTTACGGTAGAATAGGTTTATGTATTTTTCATTAGTATTGGTATCGTATAATAGTGATTTAAAAGTTGCCATATATATATGGGCAGCAATCTCTCTTTTATGCAGGTTTCATTAAAAAATGACAGACAAGGTATTATGGTGAAGTTTTTTATGTAATTTTTCATATCATCTTAGGATTATTTTTCTTTATGCTTACTATGCTCGAATTATGATATATAGACATGACTCTACAGACACACATAAACACTACCCACATTTCTTCTTCTTCTTCTATGTGCCCTGTCCCTTCAGGACGTAGGCGATCATGGATCTCCACGTCTCCCTATCCCTTGTGGCTCTTAGTATGTTTGCTCCTGTTGCTCCTGGCAACCCCCGTTCCGTCATCCACCTGATCAGGCCCTGCAAATATGTTATCCGCTGCCTTCCTCTGTCTCTCCTTCCTTCTATCTGACCAGTCAGTATCAGGTTCTCCAGGCTTTCCTTCCTCATTGCATGTCCCAGGAACTTCAGTTGTCTCTTCCTGATGCTCAGCATCAATTTCCTTTTTGTTGCCATTCTTTCTAACACCTCGTCGTTGCTTGTATGCTCAGTCCACGATATCCGTAGCATCCTTCTGTAGAACCACATTTCGGCCGCTTCCAGTTTTGTCCTCATTTTCGATGATATTGTCCAGCATTCACAGCCGTACTGAAGAACTGACATCACGTAGCAGTCTAGCACTCTTTTCTTCGTTTCTATTGAGATCTTCCTGTGTGTTAGTATTTTGCTCATCTTCTGGAACGCGTTCTTTGCTATGCCAATTCGCCTTCGGATCTCCGTGTCGCACTTTCCATCTCCTGTTAGAACACTTCCTAGGTACTTAAATTCTTGGACTTGTTTGATTCTGTTATCCCACACCTGTATTTGGCATTTTGGGTTGTATCTTTTGCTGATGACCATGCACTCAGTTTTCTTAAAGTTTATTTGTAGTCCCTTCTTGTCACTCTCCACTGCTACTTTCTGTTTGAGGTCTTGCAGTTTCCTTTCCGTGTCCGCAACCCACATTTAGTTGCACCTTAAATAAAATTCATCTTCTATAATGGCTAAAGTATAGCCAAAAGCGCTCGCATAAACAAAACATTTGGATAATATATATATATATATATATATATATATATATATATATAAATAATTTATGTTCTGGAAATAAATAGATCATAAGATCATATGAAAAATTACATAAAAAATCTGCTTATATATATATAGAGAGAGAGAGACAGACAGACAGACAGAGACAGAGCCAGCCAGCCAGACAGACAAACAGATAATTAGATAGTTACGTGAATTAATAAAAATACATATGAGGGTATATGCATAATATTATTATAAATATTACAACAGTACTCAATATAGTATAAACGGATGTGTTTTATACTAGCAGTATAGCCCGGCGTTGCTCGGGTGTAATGAAAGCTTTGAAACTAATCCATGGTCCTGAAGCTCACGAAAGACTAAAAAGCAATAGTTGTTTCCAGTTAAAGCGAAACCGTAGACTAAAAGAAAAATGAATGGATGTAAGTCAAATTTTGATTTCCTGGTATCTATATCAAATAAGTTTTTTTCGTCGTAAACTGAATTTTGAAGGCTAAATAAGTCCTCTGAGTAAATGGTATCATGGCTGAGACTAAGAACTACAATTATACGTACTTAAAGCCAAACCCGAATCAAAAACTAAAATAAAAGGGCTGAAAAAAATACAGACATACAGGCAGATAAACAGACACACACATAAACATCTTGCCTTTATATATATATATATTATCGATTTTCTGCACTATTGTAAGAACTGCAACCTTGAAACTGCTGAATATCGTTTCTTATGTCTTTGTTTATGAGTGTATCAAATTTGATTAAAATCGGACCACTTCTTCTATAACCCAATTTTTTTGATTATCGATTTTCGATATTTATCGGAGGTATCTCGACACAAAAGCTAGCTAAGAACACTCGCAGACGCTTGTAGTACAACTGTAAATTTTCAAGAAAATCGGTTCAGCCGTTTCGGAGTCTATAGGTAACGGACACACACACACACACACACATACACACACACAGACAAAGTTCCATTTATAAATAAGTGTATAGATTTCGAAAATGTTACAGTACGTGTGCTAGAAAAAAAAATGTGGAACGCACTGTACTCCGCTTAAATTTTAATTGTGATTTAATTAGACAGTGTCAATTGAAAATGCGACGAATAGGGCAGTTAAAGCTAAGCCTTTAACAATGAATGTTTTTCTTTTTTAACTTTCCTTTTGTCCAATATTTAAATTTAACTTTAAAGGGGCTATTAATTTCATGTTTAATTGGGTGTGACTACAGTAGTTACTACCTGTTATGATTGCCCAAGATGAAAAAACGAACAGACAGACGAACACACGTACACTGCGGTTTATTTATATCAGTCAGTCAGTGCCATACGTGATACACGCTTTGGGCGATCATGTCTCGAAAGAGACATGACTAACTGGGCAGAAAACCATCCCACAGTAGGTTGCCATTACTTCCTGTGGTAGACTGGTTGCCACCCAAGGATACAGAATCCGATCTATCCTGCTATTGAATCCATAAATGGCGTGAGAAGAGACAGATTATATTATATTATTATATGAAGATGTATTAATTAATGAGGGATCAGTTTATCACTTCATAACAATAGAGAACCGATCCCCCATTTTATGCCCCCTAGAAGATTTATATCCAACTATTATATTCAGTCAGTAAGTTAAGTGCCATACGTGATACACGTTTTAGGCGATTTTGTCTCGAAAGAGACATGACTAACTGGGCAGAAAATAATCCCGCAGTTGGTTGCCATTACTTCCTGTGGTAGTAATGGCAACCAACCAACTGAAAATATATACCGAATATATACCGAAATTTCCTCTCGGTATCTCTCCCAAAGCCCGCTGTATCATCCATTCGCTCGGGTTCATCATTTTCACCTGCCTATCTTTCCCGCTATTCGCCCTGTGAGTATTAAATTCTCCAAACCCTCCTTCCTCATGAAGAAACCTCAGCTGTTTCTTCCTGATGCTAAGTATAAGTTTAATTGGGAGATTGTGAGTTATGTTTAATGGCATATCAACAATTTAGTCAGATTTTGATGAAATTTTTTTATTTGAATTTTTTTATTTTAAAAAACTGAAGATGTCTTCTATTTTTGTATTCAAAAATGTATTACTGGTAATAATTTTTTTCCCTTAAAAATGTGTTATAGTAATATTTTTTCCTTCAAAAATGTATTGTTGGTAATATTTTTCTTTCAAAAATGTATATTTTTCTATAAAATTCTATTTTTATACTTTCACAGTGTTTTGACCCCAGTTTGGAGGATAGCTATTTGCCCATACCTGGGACCCTAACAGGTGCTACCGCTCCGGGTCAGGGTGGGCCTGGGAATAACAACAATTAAGATGTGGTTCCATGCTCCTCACAACCTCCAGATCAGAGACCTTGCTGCCGGATGCAGTTTATCGTCATACCCAGAACCTATAAGTTCAGTTGAGGAAAGAATAAAAGATACATGGAATTCAAGAGGATAGAAGATGACAATTGACGCTCGTTTAAAAATTTGGGGAATTATATCTATTAGAGAAGCAAGCAAACGTAAAGGAGTTCTACAGGCTCGAATGACAAAAGAAGAAACTGTCAGCAAGAATTGCGTTTACCTCAACATTTCTACCCACTTCTTTCTACCATTGAAAGAAGAAAAGAAGAAGTTTTTTGGCATAAGGCTACATTTTGAGTGCACTCTGAATAGCTTGATCGTTTAGCATACAGACCATTGTTGTATTTTGTGGGCTACTCTGGAAGGCAGATAATAGTATTTAAATTAGCCAGTCAGTTAAGTGCCATACGTGATACACGCTTTGGGCGATCATGTCTCGAAAGAAACATGACTGACTGGGCAGAAGATTAGGCCGCAGTAGGTTGCCATTACTTTCTGCGGTAGACTGGTTGCCAGCCAAGGCTATAGAACCCAATCTGTCCTGTTATTTAACCCATAACTGGAAAGAAGAGACGGACCATAACCTTTCCCAAGGGTATTTGCGCATAAGTGAATGCAATGAATTCAAACTGGAATTTGAACTCGGCTCCCCGATTTCTCGTTCCGAGCCGATATCCACTGCACCACAACCCACATTCTGAGATAGGCCAAATTTTTTATTTATTTTTCTAAACATTATTTTTAATGATTACTTGTATTTGAATAGATACTATGTGTTTTATAATTAAACAGCACACTTATTTTAATCTACCAACCTGAATAATCGAAAAAAAACTTGTTAGGAAAATATATGCCCTCGACAGGATTCGAACCTGCGTTTCCTAGGGGAAACTGTCAATCGATCCGGCGTGTCTTAGACCACTCGACCGCGAAGGATTTGCTACTAGATAAAGCCCGAAATGATGGTTTTAAACACCCACTTTCCTGATTTTTTTCTTATATTCATGTATATTTTCGTATCCTAATGTAAACAAAGTAAATAAAGACAATTTATTTAGGTAATAAATAAAGTCGAATCGTCTAAAACACTTTAGATCAATTGACGGTTTCCCCTAAAAATCGCGTGTTCGAATCCCGCCGAAGGACATAATATTTACCTAACTAGATTTTTCGATTATTCGATCTGGTAGATATAAATAGATATACTGTTTAATTATGGAAAAAAAGTCTATCTACTTAAATAGAAGTATTCATTAAAAATAGTGTTTAAACAAATAATTTAAAATATATCGATATAGATTTAAACAATGACTGTCTGTTATGTTTAATCATAAACAGTTCTAAACACAACAATACACACAAATACACACAGTCAAAAGAACCTTCAGATATTAGAGGCCATCTACATAAAAACAAAGCAACTTACAATCAAAAGAATTACTTTTCAAACTAGTCACAACACATTACATTGTATCTAGACATATGGTTCTGTTAGTATTTCGGTCTCTCACGTGCTATGCCGTCACAGAAACCGCATCACAAATTTACGACATCTAAACATAAAATACATCTATTTCTGAAACTATTGGGGGTGGTGAGATTTACCTATAATCTTCGATTCAGTTTGTGGGGAGAGGTTTCTGCATGTGTGCGTGTGTAAGCAAAATCGGCCTTTAGAGGACTTTGAAATCTCTTGCAACTCCCACTGGACTCTAGCTCTCTCCCCACCCCCGTATAACCTTCCCTTTCTCTCCACCTATGTATCTGTCATCGCACCTGCTTTCTCAGCTATCTATTGTTCCTCTCTAACTAGTTTGTACTCCTCACTCTTTTCTAATTAATCTTTTTTACATTTATGTAGCCCCCTGCACATCAGTGGCGTTTCCGTCTTGCTCGGGGTGAAATGATTAAAAAAAAAATGAACAGCCTCTTTATTTAAGTTAGTTAAGTTTTGGTCTCTCGCTCCCACATAATCTCCTGCAACTCTTCTGGATGGTCTCCTTGTTTAAGTTGGTGAATGCTGCCATAATCCTTGCCTTCAGTTCAGCTTTGGTGTTACAATGACTTTTGTTAGTCTATCTACACCCCACACATAATACTCCAGGGGGTTACAGTCTGGAGAGTTAGATGGCCAGATGCAAGAGGGTGATGTGGTTGTAGAAATTGTCTAACAGCCATGACTGCGTTCGCCTGCCTGTGTGGCACGATGCAGAGTCCTGTTGCCAGACGTAGGGTCTTCCAAAAGCCACTCTCTTGACCCAGGGAAGCAGTAGCTCTTCAAAGCACTTGATGTAGGCCGTGTTGAGTTTGAGGCCCTGTGGAATGATTAATGGGGGTATGAGGTCGACATCACTAGTGATCACTCCAAACATCATGATGTTGACTGAATATATCATCCGACTCTTTCCGAATCCTCCGCACTGTC
The DNA here is from genome assembly GCA_037127315.1 of Ascarosepion bandense. Taxonomy (NCBI): domain Eukaryota; kingdom Metazoa; phylum Mollusca; class Cephalopoda; order Sepiida; family Sepiidae; genus Ascarosepion; species Ascarosepion bandense. The sequence continues at coordinate 388,231 of JBBBDQ010002418.1, forward strand.
ATCTGATTCACTGCCTAACATTCTGAAGTGTTCCTATTGGAGCTTCCGGTGCTAACGTCAATTAATACGGGATGCCGGTCCCAAATTTCTGGCGAAGTGAATTGCGTCATGGTATTCTTTTTTCACAGACGGTGCCCAACTGACCCTACCGTGGGGCTGACAAAATTAAAAACAAACTGCGCGCATGTGCGAAATTAAAGCTATAAAATGTTGACAATTTACCCATCTCTCTCTATATATATTTCTCTCTCTCTCTCTCTCTCTCTCTCTCTCTTATATATATATATATATATATATATATATATATATATATATAAAGTATATATATATATATATATATAAACTTATTTATGAATGGAACTTTTGTCTGTGTGCGTGTATGTGTGAGTGTGTCTGTTTATATGCCTGTATGTCTGTATTTTTTCAGCCCTTTTATTTTAGTTTTTGCTTCGGGTTTGGTTCTAAATATGTATTATTGTAGTTCTTAGTCTCAGCCATGATACCATTTACTCAGAGGACTTATTTAGCCTTCAAAATTCTTATTTGATATCGATACCAGGAAATCAAAATTTGACTTACATGCATTCATTATTCTTTCAGTCTACGGTTTCGCTTTAACTATTGCTTTTTAGTCTTTCGTGCCAACGTCCAAAGAATCTGAGCTCCAGGACCATGGATTAGTTTTAATGGTTTCATTACACCCGAGCAACGCCAGGCTATACTGCTAGTATATATATATATATATATATATATATATATATATATATATATATACCCATCTATATATACCCATATATATATATATTAATTATCTTTCCCCAAGCAAGGCATTCTACTGCCACTGTTGCGCATAGGGGAGAGTGATGAGAAAAGGAAAAAGTTAGTGCTAGGAATTGTCAGGAGGAGGGGTAATAGACGGGTGAGAATACCGAGAATGGGGGTAGAGTAGATGGAGAAAAGAGCTTAAGAGAATCGATGCGAGTTAGTGAGAGAGGAGATGTCTATTGACCTTACATTTAAATTCCTGGAGAGTGTAGCTGTCGGGGAAGCAAGTATATGGAATCATGTGGAAGGGAATTCCACAGGCGGGAAGTGCGTGAAAAGAAGCTGTTAGAGTAGAAATTGCGGTTACATTTTATCAGTTTCACTGTAAAATGGTGGGACCTAGTTGGTAATCTCGTAGCTCGTGTAAATTCATACCTAGGGGCACCAGTGATATAAGTTCATTGGAGCAGAAGCTGCGAAAGTATTTATAGAAGAGGCACGGGAAAGTCACGTCACGCCGGTGAGAGAGCGACTGCAGCCGAGCTGCCAAGTTGACATCGATCACATTTCAGATTCTCCGTTTGATATATACATGCGGTGACCCAAAACGGGAATTTTTTAAGTGTGTGCTGAAAGACATGTGCAAGTGGCAGCATTGCGAAACAGTCACCTCACGAAGTAAACACACTGCCATTTTAGTAAGTATGGATGAAGATGAATTTCTAAGCAAATTATGGATGTCAGATGAGGCCCATTTTCATCTGGCAGGTTACGTCAACAAGCAGAACTACCGTTACTGGACAGACCTTTACACGATAGTAAAGTGACAGTATGGTCAAGTTTCATTCCATGGGATCATCGGACCTTATCTTTTGGAAAATGAACAGGGGATCTCAGTCAGTGTCACTGTCTCAACAGCAGATTTCAAGAATGCATTCGTACAGGAGGACGCCATTTACAGGACGTAATTTTAAAAAAATGAAAACCATTGTTTCTTAAATGGTATGTTTTAAGGTTTCAATTAATTTGAATAAAATATTTTTCTTCCATCAATCTTGGTTTTATTGGATTGTTAAAAAGTTCCTGTTTATTTTGGGTCACTCTGTATATGGAGTGCGTTGTAGTGCAGTGGCTATCGTTTCGGAACGAGAAATCGGGGAGCCGAGTTCAATTCATTGCATTCACTTTTCTTTTTTTTTAATCATTTCACCCCGAGCAAGGCAGAAATGCCACTGATGTGCAGGGAGCTACATAAATGTAAAAAGATTAATTAGAAAAGAGTGAGGAGTACAAACTAGTTAAAAAGGAACAATAGAAAGCTGAGAAAGCAGGTGCGATGACAGATACAAAGGTGGAGAGAAAGGGAAGGATATACGGGGGTGGGGAGAGAGATAGTCATGTCTCTTTCTAGACTCCGAAACGGCTGAACTGATCATACGTGTATCATCTATGGCACTTAATTGATTGACTGAATGTAATAGTTGGAATCATGATTAAGGCTTCTACTGGTCATAAAGTAGGGAATCGGTTTTCTATTGTTATGAAGTAATAAACTGATCCCCTACTAATTGCTATGTAATAATATAATACATCTCTTCTCCCTCTAGCTATGAGTCAAATAACAGGACAGATTGTGTTCTATAGCCTTAGCTGGCAACCAGTTTATCACAGAAAGCAATGGCAACCTACTGCGGGCTAATCTTCTGCCCAGTTAGTCATCTCTCTTTCGAGACATGATCGCCCAAGCGTGTTTCACGTATGGCACTTACCTGACTGTACATGGAGACAGTTTAAGAAAAGAAGCAAAGATAAAGGACATTAGTATAAACTCAAGGAAACACATATTGACCGACAGACTGGCATATAAAACCACGTGAAACGTGGTTTTATATGCCAGTCTGTCGGTTATATGCTATCTATCTAGAAACGAACAACGAGTGAGGCAAATGGACAAATCGATTTCTCTTTGAACGCGGGAGGAGCCAATCTTACCTAAGAAAGGATTACATGTCCGGCAAGGAATATCATGTCTGTCGGGATGACGGAACGATGAACCGGTGGGTGAAGGAAGGAAAGATTGTCAAAGATAATAAATATCTGTAACTGATGGCAGGGTTCGGGAAAACATAAAAAGTTAATAGAAAATGGGACCTTCAAATTTGATGCAACTCCAGGTAATGTTCACGGAAGTCATATCTATCTATCTATCTATCTATCACATTTTCTTCATCTATCTAGCTAGCTATCTATCTATCTATCTCTCTATCTATCAGTTGTTCATATCTATCTATCTATCTATCTATCTATCTATCTATCTATCTATCTATCTCATTTTTATCTACCTCAGTCTGTTCATGTCTGTCTGTCTATCTATCTATCTATCTATCTATCTATCTATCTATCTATCTATCACATTCTCTTCATCTATCTATCTATCACATTCTTCATCTATCTATCTATCTATCTATCTATCTATCTATCTATCTATCTCATTTTTATCTATCTCAGTCTGTTCATATCTATCTATCTATCTATCTATCTATCTATCTATCTATCTATCTATCTATCACATTTTCTTCATCTATCTATCTAGCTAGCTAGCTCTCTGTCTATCTATCTAAATCTGTTCCTATCTACTTATCTCCAGCTCTACATCCATTTTTCTTTTTTTGCTCTCTCTTCGACACTTCTCTCCTTTCCTTTCTTTCTTCCTTTCTTTCTTTCTTTCCATCTCGTCAGATAGTTCATCCTTCTCTCTCTCTCTCTCTCTCTCTCTCTCTCTCTCTTCGTTTCTGGTCGATTCACCCCTTCCCACGTTCGTTCATTTACCTATCCTTTTAACATCGATTGTTCCTTTCTTTCTTTCTTTCTTTCTTTCTTTCTTTCTTTCTTTCTTTCGCCACTGTCGATCCTTTCCTTCTTTTGTTCCTTCCTTAATCTCTCTCACCGTCTCTCGTCGTTCGATTCCTTACTTTCTTCGTTTCTCCCTCCCTCCCTTTTTCGTGATGTTTGTTCTTTCTTTTTTTCTTTAATTTGTCATCGATCCCTTCCATCTCTCCTCAATATCTCTCTCTCTCCTTCTCGTCAATCCAGTCTTGTTTTTTCACTCTACTCCTCTGCTCTCTCTCTCCTCTCTCTCTCTCTCTCTCTCTCTCTCTCTCTCTCTCTCTCTGTTTCGCGTTTTTTCAATTCCGTCGCCTTTACCTTTTCTTTTTTACGTTCCTCTAAATGTCTTTCTTTCTGTTTCTTTTTTCTGTTTCTTTCTCTCTCACTCTCTCTCTCGTTCCTCTAAATTTCTTTCTTTCTTTCTTTCTTTCTTTCCTGTTTCTTTTTTGCTGTCTCTCTCTATCTCTCTATCTCTTTCTCTCTCTCTATTTCGCGTTTTTTTTTATTCCGTCGTCTTCACCTTTTCTTTTTTACGTTCGTCTAAATTTCTTTCTTTCTTTCTTTTTTCTTTCTTTTTTCCTTCTTTTCTTTTTACTGTTTCTCTCTCTCTCTCTCTCTCTCGCGTTCCTCTAAATTTCTTTCTTTCTTTGTTTCTTTTTCTGTTTCTTTCTCTCTCACTCGTTCCTCTAAATTTCTTTCTTTCTTTTTTCTGTTTCTTTGTCTCTCTCTCTCACTCTCTCTCTCTCTCGTTCCTCTAAATTTATTTTTTTTTCTTTCTTTCCCGTTTCTTTCTTCATTCAGTCCAACTAACGCTGAACATGGCTATGTGTGAAGCTGAATTTGCGTTTTTCTTTCAAGTTAATTCATCTTTACTAATATAGTATTTTTTCACACTGGCAATGAGGGATGCTTTTATTAATTTTGTTATCATAAATAACTTTGTTGTCATTATTATTTATTCGTGCGAGGAATTGTTAGATCGTATTTTCTGACTGCGTTCAGACATCACTGTGAGTCACTAACAGTTTGACATTAATAACAAAACAAGTATTTGTTTGACATTAATAACAAAACAAGTATTTATTTGACATTAATAAAAAAAACAAGTATTTATTTGACATTAATAACAAAACAAGTATTTGTTTGACATTAATAACAAAACAAGTATTTATTTGACATTAATAAAAAAAACAAGTATTTATTGGACATTAATAACAAAACCAGTATTTATTTGACATTAATAACAAAGCAGGTATTTATTTGACATTAATAACAAAACAGGTAATTATTTGACATTAATAACAAAACAAGTATTTATTTGACATTAATAACAAAGCAGGTATTTATTTGACATTAATAACAAAACAAGTATTTGTTTGACATTAATAGCAAAACAAGTATTTGTTTGACATTAATAACAAAACAAGTATTTGTTTGACATTAATAACAAAACAAGTATTTATTTGACATTAATAAAAAAAACAAGTATTTATTTGACATTAATAACAAAACCAGTATTTATTTGACATTAATAACAAAGCAGGTATTTATTTGACATTAATAACAAAACAGGTAATTATTTGACATTAATAACAAAACAAGTGTTTATTTGACATTAATAACAAAACAAGTACTTATTTGACATTAATAAAAAACAAGTATTTATTTGACATTAATAACAAAACAAGTATTTATTTGACATTAATAACAAAACAAGTATTTATTTGACATTAATAAAAAACAAGTATTTATTTGACATTAATAACAAAACAAGTATTTATTTGACATTAATAACAAAACAAGTAGTAATTAGGAATTTTTTTAAAATCTTTGTTTTAATCTTTTCAATTTTTGATTAATAAATATAATTTAAACATAATAGCAATACCACCTGACGCAATTAAAGTAATGCAGAATTTTAAAAAATTCAACATATTCAAAAATTATTAAAATAAATTATTACAATTAAAATTTAAGAAAATCAAAAAATTTCTTGTAAAAATTCATTCAGTCAGTTGCGTGATACACGCTTTGGGCGATCATGTCTCGAAAGAGACATGACTGACTGGGCAAAAGATAATCTCGCAGTAGGTTACCATTACTTTCTGCGGTAGGCTGCTTACCAACCAAGGCTATAGAACCCAATCTATCCTGTTATTTAACCCATAACTGGAGGGAAGAGACCGATTAATAACTTTCCCAAGAGTATTTGTGCGTAAGTGATTGCGAGGAATTCAACTGGAATTCGAACTCGGCTCCTCGATTTGTCGTTCAGAGTCGATATCCACGCACCACAACGCACATCGAAAATGTCTTTATTCCCAAGTCAACAGCGCCCTTAATAAATATTATTTATAAAAGATTTTCCAATTTAAAAATGTCAGTTTTATTGATTTTTTTTTTATTTTACAATTCGGGGTAGATTTTCCAGAAATGATTCTTAAAAAATGCTGATTTACACTCTCCACGGCATCCTGCTTTTGACTATAAGCGTCTGCGAGTGTTCTTAGCTAGGTTTTGTGTCGAGGTACCCTCGATAAACATCGAAACATCGAAAATCGATAATCGAAAAAATCGGGTTATAGAAGGAGTGGTCCGATTTTAATCAAATTTCATACACTCATAGACAAAGACATAAGATATTCAGAAGTTTCAAGGTTGCAGTTCTTACAATAGTGCAGAAAATCGATAATATATATATATATATATATATATATATATATATATATATATATATATATATATGTATAAGGCAAGATGTTTGTGTGTATGTCGGTTTATCTGTCTGTATGTCCTTTATACAAATCCACAATTTTTATCTGATTTTCACCAAACTTCACACAAATACTCTTTAGGCTGAGTCTGAGCTCCAGGACCATGGATTAGTTTTAAAGCTTTCATTACACCCGAGCAACGCCGGGCTATACTGCTAGTTTACACAATTTACATTGTTCAGGTTATTGTTCTCATTTTTACTGCCATGTTTATGACGTTTCGGTCGTTGTATGCTTCATCAGATGCTAGAAATTTCGAACTGAATCGTTTAATTACAACACCCAGTGATCGTAATGAAGGATTCGGTTAGAAACTGTATTAAAAATATCTAGAAACTATATACAAACTGTCGTGGACAAAAAGTGAGTGATCAGTTTAGATATCGATTGTAATATAGAATTGATCCTCCACTTTAGATACACATTATAATTTCTTGTCTGTTGATAACCCATAGAAACTAAATCAGTCAATCAAATACTGATTAGCTGCGCAGGCATGTATTTTAGATTTATTTACATTCTCTGAAATATAAATGGATAGCAACTATTGTGGCCAAAAAGTGAGGGATGATTGTGATAGAGAACTGATACTTATCTCCACATTAGAATTTCTTGTTTGTTTATTAAATTCTGATTATCCATAAACCTCTTCCTCCAACACCAGTCGGGATGAACGGATCTTGTTGCGTTCTGTGCCGTCTCTTGATCCCCACGCTACTACATAAAACGGTATCAACACAAAGAGTAATTTCATTTTGGTAATCGTTCTATCAAGACAAGAGTGCATGTCGCACGTTGGTTCAAAGTCCCTCCGCGGATGGTCTTATCCGGTTGCAAACCTGGGTGTGGGAGGTATATCGACACTTCAGAATTCTTAAGACCCTCTGTTAAATTCACGCCATTTTCGATTCATATTCGAAACCCAGCTAGTTAATAGACCTCTCCTGCCCAAATATGACAACAGTACGATGCTCAGAATGAGAAACCGGAGAGCCGAGTTCGAATTCCATTTGAATTCGTTGCATTCACTTACGCGTAAATATCCTTGAGAAAAGTATTAATCCATCTCTTCTCCCTCTAGCTGTAGGCTAAATAGCAGGATAGATTTGATTCTATATCCTTGGTTGGCAACTAATCTACTGCAGAAAGAAATGACAACATACTGCGGGAAAATCCTTTGCCTGGTCATGACTGACCGGGCAGAGACATGATCGCCCAAGCGGGTATCACGTATGGCACTTATCTGATTCTAGACAAAGGCAATCATCGCTGTCAGAATTCCCGCCTAAGAGGTATTCCGGCCTATCGCTGACCATTCTAGCTCTGGCCTTCGTATTCTGTAACAATGTCCCCTCGTGGGCTTCAAACTTGTACCTGGTCTGAAATAGAAATTGTACATACGATCCATCTCTAAAGATGCAGGTAAAACGGTCTGTTCCCTGTACCACTCCAGTAAGTACTTGACTCCTCCTGCTTTTACATTTACGAAAGCCTGATCAGGCCAAAAATGTAGTACTGTTGTCATATTTGGGTAGGAGAGGTCCAAACCTCAATCTCCAGTCTTGATAGAATCTAAAAGAGTTTCCATGTCCTTATGAGTGACGAATTATTCTCAACCCTTTAACCTCTCTCCCACAGGAGGGATTTTTTTAATCATTTCACCACAACCAAGGTAGTTTCACTGCCGCTGTTGTGCAGGGGGTTACATAGAAGGAAAGTTATGAGAAAGACGGACAGGTTATAGGGGGTGTCAGGAAGAGGGTAAAAGACTGGTAGTGAAGTGGATGGAGAAAAGGGCATAAGAGAAAGGATGCAAGTCAGTCAGATAGGAGATGACTATTGACCTTATATTTAAATTCTTTGAGATTGTAGCTGTCGGGGAAGTAAGTATACGGAAGGGAATTCCACAGGAGGGAAGTGCGAGAAAAGAAACTGTTAGAATAGAAGTTGCCTTTACATTTTATTGGCTTCACTGTAAAAGAGTTGGACCTAATTGATAGTCTAGTTGCTCAAGTACATTCATACATAGGGGGAACCAGTGAGTTAAGTTCATTGAAGTAGAAACCTTAAATATATTTATAGAAGAGACAGATGTAACATGACGTCGGTGAGAAAGTGAGTGCATCTGATCAGCCAAGTCGAGATCGATTATATTACAGATTCTCCGTTGGATTTTGTCAAGAACCCCGAGGTGAATAACAGAGGCACCTGACCAGATGTGGCAGCAGTATTCAATACACGGGTGTATGGTAGATTTATATATGTGCAGGATGGATTCGTAGGGAACCGATCTTCTTAGCAGCGGATTTAGCTATGGATTGTGAAGCCTCTTACTGCTCTATAGCCACTTCCACAGAAAGTGCTCAGATTAACTATATTTGTCGGTCTTGCTAATTCAAATCTTGAACACGCCATCCCACTTACATAACAGCAAACTATCCACATTCCCTCCGTATTCCATCGTTGAGAAGCGAGTTTCACTCTCAAAGCTTCTTCCCCCGAACCAACTCCCAAGAGGATGCTTTCCCGATCACTACAATCGTATCTTGTTCAAGGCGGTATTTACCACCACCCCACTATAGGGCAGATCCACATAGCGGATGCAGCATAAGATCATTTATAATGAGTATTCCGAGTCCGTAAGTTCAGCCAAAAATAGCCCGTAGACCATATGTTCCCAACCTTTTTGCTGCGATTACCCCAAAATAAAAGTTCACTATTATCCCCAATAAACAAATACCCATAATATAGGAAAAGAAGTAATTATATTTTCATACATCAAAAGCAGACAAAGTTAATGGAAATTATTCAATACAATAGTACCAATCTATAATAATCAGAGGTA